>OX465292.1:135584687-135587187 GCA_949987695.1 Merzomyia westermanni
CTTTCCTTTTCTTTCCTTTCCTTGTCTTTCCTTTCTTTACTTTCCTTTAATTTCATTTGCTTTCTTTCCTTTTCTTTTCTTTACTTTTCTTCTCTTCTCTTTTCTTTTTTCTTTCTTTTATTTTCTTTTCTTTTCTTTTCTTTTCTTTTCTTTTCTTTTCTTTTCTTTTCTTTTCTTTTCTTTTCTTTTCTTTTCTTTTCTTTTCTTTCCTTTTCTTTTCTTTTCTTTTCTTTTCTTTTCTTTTCTTTTCTTTTCTTTTCTTTTCTTTTCTTTCCTTTCCTTTCCTTTCCCATCCTTTTCCTATCCTTTCTTTTTCTTTCCTTTCCCATTCTTTTCCCATCCTTTCTTCTCATTTCATTGTCTTTCCTTTCTTTTACTTTCCCCTTGTTTCCTATCCTTTCCTTTTCTTTTCTTTCCCTTCCTTTCATTTCCTTTTCTTTATTTACCTTTCCTTTAATTTCGCTTCCTTTTCTTTTCTTTCCTTTCCTTAAATTTCATTTGCTTTCTTTCCTTTACTTTCCTTTCCTTTCCTTTCCTTTCCTTTCCTTTCCTTTCCTTTCCTTTCTTTATTTCCTTTCCTTTAATTTCATTTGCTTTCTTTCCTTCACTTTTATTCCTTCATTTCTTTTCTTTTCCTTTCCTTTCTTTTCCTTTCCTTTCTTTTCCTTTCCTTACTTCTCCTTTCCTTTCCTTTGTTTTCCTTTCCTTTCCTTTCCTTTCCTTTCCTTTCCTGTCCTTTCCTTTCCTTTTATTTCCTTTCCTTTCAATTTCTTTCCTTTACTTTCCTTTACTTTCCTTTCATTTCTTTTCCTTTCCTTTCCTTTCTTTATTTCCTTTCCTTTAATTTCATTTGCTTTCTTTCCTTCACTTTTATTCCTTCATTTCCTTTCCTTTCCTTTCCTTTCCTTTCCCTTCCTTACTTTTCCTTTACTTTCATTTGCTTTCCTTTCCTTTCCCTTCCTTTCCTTTCCTTTTCTTTTCTTTTCTTTTCTGTTCTTTTCTTTTCTTTTCTTTACTTTTCTTTTCTTTTTTTTCTTTTTTTTTCTTTTCTTTTCTTTTCTTTTCTTTTCTTTGCTTTTCTTCTCTTTTCTTTTCTTTTCTTTTCTTTTCTTTTCTTTTCTTTTCTTTTCTTTCGTTTAATTTCATTTGCTTTCTTTCCTTTACTTTCATTTGCTTTCCTTTCTTTTTCTTTCCTTTCCTTTTCTTTTCTTTTCTTTTCTTTTCTTTTCTTTTTTTTTCTTTTCTTTTCTTTTCTTTTCTTTTCTTTTCTTTTCTTTTCTTATCTTTTCTTTTCTTTTCTTTTCTATCCTTTCCTTGCCTTTCCTTTCCTTTTCTTTTCTTTTCTTTTCTTTTCTTTTCTGTTCTTTTACTTTCTTTTATTTTCTTTTCTTCTCTTTTCTTCTCTTTTCTTTTCTTTTCTTTTCTTTTCTTTTCTTCTCTTTTCTTTTCTTTTCTTTTCTATCCTTTCCTTGCCTTTCCTTTCTTTTTCTTTTCTTTTCTTTTCTTTTCTGTTCTTTTACTTTCTTTTATTTTCTTTTCTTCTCTTTCCTTCTCTTTTCTTTTCTTATCTTTTCTTTTCTTTTCTTTTCTTTTCTTTTCTTTTCTTTTCTTTTCTTTTCTTTTCTTTTCTTTTCTTTTCTTTTCTTTTCTTTTCTTTTCTTTTCTTTTCTTTTCTTTCCCTTCCTTTCTTTTCTTTTCCTTTCTTTTAAATTCATTTGCTTTCCTTTCCTTTCCTTTCCTTTCCTTTCCTTTCCTTTCCTTTCCTTTCCTTTCCCTTCCTTTCCTTTTCTTTATTTCTTACCTTTCCATTAATTTCATTTGGTTTTTTTTCCTTTACTTTCATTTGCTTTCCTTTCCTTTAATTTTCTTTACTTTCCTTTCCTTTCCTTTCCTTTCCTTTCCTTTCCTTTCCTTTCCTTTCCTTTCCGTTGCTTTCCTTTCCTTTTCTTTCCTTTCCTTTAATTTCATTTGCTTTCCCTTCCTTTCCTTTAATTTCCTTTCCTTGTCTTTCCTTTCCTTTAATTTCATTTTCTTTCCTTTCCTTTCCTTTCCTTTTCTTTCCTTTCCTTTCCCTTCCTGTCCTTTCCCTTCCTTTCTTTTCCTGTCCTTTCCTTTTCTTTCCTTTCCTTTAGTTTCATTTGCTTTCCCTTCCTTTCCTTTAATTTCCTTTCCTTGTCTTTCCTTCCCTTTAATTTCCTTTCCTTGTCTTTCCTTTCCTTTAATTTTATTTTCTTTCCTTTCCTTTCCTTTCCTTTTCTTTCCTTTCCTTTCCTTTCCGTTGCTTTCCTTTCCTTTTCTTTCCTTTCCTTTAATTTAATTTGCTTTCCCTTCCTTTCCTTTAATTTCCTTTCCTTGTCTTTCCTTTCCTTTAATTTCATTTTCTTTTCTTTCCTTTCTTTCCCTTCCTTTTGCTATCCTTTCTTTTCCTTTCCTTTCCCTTCCTTTTCCTATCCTTTCTTTTCCTTTCCTTTCCTCTCTTTTCCTTTCCTTTCCTTTTCTT